>WOXC01007308.1:0-45153 GCA_011680675.1 Gymnobelideus leadbeateri | reverse complement strand
GGCTCTGATAACTGCCTTCAGCATCTCTTCCTGCCTGGTTCTAGCAGTTGTTGTATGCCCAAATTCCCCTACACTAGATTAGTGGATAAGGGGACACTGAAAACAAAGCATCCCGGGGTGTCAGCAAACCTTGTAGGAATCCCCAGTCTGATGTCTCCTTGGGGAAAGAATGGAGAGATGAAGCCTGTTGTGTTACAAGCTCCAGTCTCCTGGCACAGACTCCTGACTCCTAAACTAGGCTCTTCCCAGGACAGTCTCCCTGGACTGTCTCAGCAGCCTCTGATATCTCTCATCTGGCAGGCAGCTTTCCCTGTCATGACCCAGGAAAAAGTGGCCTCCACTTACCCCTGAATCAGCCCC
The DNA here is from genome assembly GCA_011680675.1 of Gymnobelideus leadbeateri. NCBI lineage: Eukaryota > Metazoa > Chordata > Mammalia > Diprotodontia > Petauridae > Gymnobelideus > Gymnobelideus leadbeateri. The sequence goes on along the minus strand of WOXC01007308.1, from coordinate 44,793 downwards.
CTCACAGCTCTCCCTTCCTCCAGGTGCCCCAGGCCTCTTATATGGCATCAAACAGACACTGGGACTGTCCTCCCTATGGAAGGCCCCTCACCTCACAGTATAGTTTCCCCCCCAAAGAGGACCCCACCTTGATCCCTCCCCTTTGCAGCTCTGGAGCCTCAGGCAGGGTCTTCACCCCCCTCCCCTGGCTCTGGCCCTCCCCCTGAGTGGGTTCCCCACCTGATCCCATGTTCTCTCAACCCTCCCACAGGGAGGTTCAGGGTCCCCAAGGCCAGCCCTTTCCCCAGACCTCGCTGCCTCATACACTGAGAGCCTCCCAGGAGAGGAGCCTCCTACCTGTCACATTCACATAAAGTGGGTACTTGGGCTAACTGTATTTCTCATATCCATAGCCAAGACAGAAGAAGTAGCTCCCCCTGCCTGAGAACTGGGCGTCTGTGATGCTCAGAGAGCAATTCTTCCTCCTGATATTCCCAATATGAAGGAATCTCCCCCGGACTTCCTCTTCCATACTTCGAGATGGATTACTGGTGGCCACAAGTTTGTAATCATAAAGGGTAATCCTTGTTTTGTACCAGTAACCATAAACTGGGTTGTGACCATTGGGTGATAGTTTGGAGTTCGAAGGCATAGGGGACATGGGCACACATACCGTCCTGCACAGTCACCAAATGCTACTCCTCCAGGCTCTGGCAGAGGGACCCTGAGGGCAGACAGAGGCCTGGTCAGCATCTTCTAACCCCCCACACCAGCCTCCCTCTGCCCCAGACACACTCCCAGAGCAGGGGCAGCAGCAGCAGCAGCATGTAGGAAAGAGGAGAGAGGCAGGTTGTGGGGGGAGCTGTGTCACTCTCTGAACACCATGGCTCCCTCTGGCCATCTGTGTCAGGCTCAGGGCCAAAAGGAAGATGAAAGAGGAAGCCCTTGTGTGGAGAGAGGGAGGCCCATCCTCAGAGGAGGAAGCCGTGTCCTCTTCCCCCAGTGGGCTCCTGGGCTTCCTAGCTGGGCTCAGTGGGGGAAGAGGCCTCCTGTCTTGGGCCAGCTCCAGGGACAGGTAGCACTCAGGAGCTGGGGGAGGACAGATGTGCTGCACAGGCTGGGCCCTGGATGTTATAAGGAACAGTGGTCATTTTAAAGGACATATACCCCACCCAAACCTGAGCAGAACAGGAGAGCTTCCACCAAGGTGGGTCCAAGAAGAAGGACAGTCCAGTTTCATCCTCAGCAATGTCATTCGGAACTGAACTTACAGTCTGGATTTGAAGGGGGAGCTCTGAAACTCCCGCACCCCAATTATTGGATATTGATAATCATTTTTTCTTGTCAGAATGTCAGAGGTTGACTCTTGAACATCCCTAAACCTTTAAGGATTGTGTTGTAAGATGATTCCATGTATGGAAGGTGGGAGACAATGGAAATGCAAATATTATTAATGTCAATAGTTGACTGTTTTCATTGCTTTGCAGTATTTGCATTGTTTGTGGGCTAAAACATAGGCTATCCTATATCAAGTATGCTTTGGTGCATCATTGGTGCTTGCATAAGACATCTTTTGCTTCAATCTGCAGTCAACTAGAAATGGCCTATTGTTGTGTTGAAGAACAGAACAAAGTAGGGAAACTGTCTCCCCACCACCATAATCAGCATGGTCATGACCTCAGGAGACCAAACACTACAGGGAGGGTATTTCTATGCCTAGGGTTTCAGTTCCCACTGCCTTGGAGGATCTCAAGTCTTGCTTCTCTGTGGTCCAGAGGCCTTGCCATACACTGGGTAGAAGGACTTACCCTCATGGAGGAGGAGGAAGGAGAAGTTTCCCCTGAATTCTGGGCTTGGAGACAGAGCAGAAGATGGGGTTGATGTTCCTTTCTCTTCTTTCCACCAGATTACCCTTCTATCTACAGCTGCCTCCTCCCAACTTCTCTGTCCCATGCCTCTGTGAAACACTGAGTTTTCTGTTCTGAGGAAGGATGTGCCTGGCTCTAGCCTGGAGTCCCAAGTTCTATCCTCAGACAGGGGATGTCATTGGGAGCTTCAGTACTAGAACCCAGGACAGAAACAGGAGAGACCCAAGGATTCACCTCTATATACTCATTGTCTGGGGACCCAAGAATATATCCCTGGACCTGACATTTCTCCTGCACCCCTCCTTCCTCTGGGACACCCAGGCAATATGCTATCTCCCTCCCAGCATTTACAGGCAACCCTGAGCTAGACAGTTGTCCCTGTGGTCACTCAGGCCTCTGGGAATGTCACCTGACAGGTGAGCTTAGTGCCATGGTCCTGTGCTTTGATGAAAAGGAGTTTGGAGGAGAAAAGATCCTGGGAGACAAATCTCTAAGAGGAGAGAGCAGAACCAGTCCAGAGGAAGTTGGGGGGTGTCCTTCTCTCTACAAGACAGGGTCACTTGGTGTCCAGACTCCAGAATGTCTGTAATGGGAATCTCTGTCAGATCTGGGGGAAGAAATTTGGATAAACCAGGTGGCAAAGGGAGGGGTGCCTCTAATGTGTACCCTCAGGTGATGGCCTTGGGGTTTTGCCTTCAGTGTCACAACAAGCCCTTCCTTGGTGTCCCCTCCCATGCCCTGACTCTCCATCCTTTGGAATCTCCCACCATCCCCAGGGCCTGGACCTCTCACCTCACCTGGGGGTCCTCTAGCAGAGGACCCCATGGTGTGTCTACTCAGCTGAAAGCCTCAGGGCCCTCCCTCCTGCCTCACTAATGAGGCTATCCCTGCATGCCTGACATAAATATTGGCAGCCCTGTCCCTGCTATGCAGGCATCTGCTGTCATCCCCAGGTCCTGAAGGGCTCCCCTGTCTGGGTTTTGTTTCTTTAAAGAAAGGACTAGAGTGTGTCCTTCCAGCCAAGAGCCTTGTGACTCTCTGCCTCCTCTATCACCAGCATATCCTCCTGCCCTAACTCTGGTCCCTCACCTGGGCTTCCCATCATTCCCTGACATTCCCTAGGACACTGTCCTCATCATCCACATGGACAGATAGCATTCTGTAGGAGGAATTATATCTCAGATCCAATTCCCATGACTGTGTTTCTGGACCCCAATAATTCTCAAGGAGCAGATGTTCATCTGCCCCTTTGAGGTGATATCGACTCTGGACCCAGGGCTGGACATTTCTTTGGGGGTCATTGGTGGTCACCACTTTCCCCTGGTCTATCCCCTGGAACTAGTATCCCTGGGCTTTGTTGTTATTCCTTTCCTGTTGGGAGTCATGGAAGGAGCAGGGGATGGAAACAGAGCCCCTTCTGCATGATACAGTTTCCTCTACATCAGTCCCAAACTCTGGGCCATTTTCAAAAGGGGAACTGGGGGAGGATGGGTGGAAGAGACAGACAGACAGACAGAGTCAGCCTGTGATTCCACACCTCCCTGTTCTCCCATTCTCCCAAGGCCTTCTCACCTCCACCCAGGTACCCTCAGCTCTGGCTCTGACTCTGGCCTCATCCACCCTCTCAGAGCTGGGACAGCAACAGCAAGTCCATGGTAAGATGGTGGGATCCAATAGTCCAGAGCTATGTCCTAGGGCCAGCCTCAGAGCTGATCACCTAGCTATGTAGGTGGAAAGAATTCTGGGAAAGGGGAAGAGATGATTAAGAACAAGAGGGAGGGAAAGGAGCAGAGAGGGGGGTTCTCAGAAGAGCAGTCAGCCTGATCCCACCAGCCCTTCCTTCCCACTGGGCCCCAGAGCAGGGGCCTCAGAAGGGAGTCCAGCCTCCTCAAGGGAAGCTAAAGATGTGAGAAGGGGACCTGGGCTTAGGCAGCAGGGGGCATGCACAGGGTGCAGTTCCTGCTTACCTGGTCCTTGTGGTCAATGATCTGCTGCCCTTCTGAGTGAGTAACTCCTTCCCAAGCGGCCTTTGGAGCCTCTCCTCAGGACAAGAAGATCCTTCCTGCCCTGCTATGGGGTCCCTATGACTCTATCCCTGTCCCTCCATGATGTTTCAACCAGGCTACCTGCTTCCTTTCTGGTCCTTCCCACTGCCAGATCTTTCTCCCTAAGCTTTCTGCAATGGTGCCTCCTTGTCTCCCCAAGACATTCCCAATGTTCCATTTGTGTCTCTCTGTGACAATGATGGTCATGATAACAAGGCCCCTTACTGCCCTTGTGGCCTTGGCCAAGTCACTTACTTAAGGCTCCATCATTTACTTCATAAAATGAAGGTGTTGGCCTAGATAGATGATATGGAGAGTGCATTTCAGATCTAAACCTGTCGTTCTCCATTCCATGGTCCTTGCCTACTCTAATGCTCTCTGTCTGTCCCTCTCTCTCAGCTCTGCCATTCTCTGCTCTGGGGGCCCTCCCGACCCAGCTACACATTCCATGTTCTGGGGGTGATCCTTGCTCTCCTATTCTGTGGCCCCTACTTGGGAAAGCTTCCTGAGAATGGGATTATTTTTTTAATATATTTATTTTTTGGTTTTCAACCTTCATTACAACAAGATTTTGAGTTACCAAATTTCTCTCTGTCTCTCCCCTAACTTCCACACCAAGATAGAAAACATACTGAATATTCCTTCCTCTAATCTGTTCTCTCTTTATCTACCCTCTTCCCCAATCTTCCTTCCCTTCTAATCATCCCCCGTCTTATCACCTTCCCCCCCCACTTTCCCATAGGGCAAAATACCCAATTGAGCGTGCATGTCATTCCCTCCTTAAGCCAAATTCAATAAGAATAAGATTGACTCATTCCCTTTTACCTCCCTGCTCTTCCCTTCCAATGTAATAGCTTTCTATTACCTCTTTTATGTGAGATAATTTACCATATTCTACCTCTTGATTTCTCCTCCCAATATATTTCTCACCTCTTAATTTTACTTTTTAGATATCATGCCTTCATAGCCACCCATCCTGTGCCCTCTATCTATGTATACATGTACACACACACATACAATAACATACCCTCCTATACATACATATATATTTATGTATACACACACAATACACACACATATATTATGAGTTACACTTATGGTTTTTTCCATATAAGAATGTAAATAGTTCAACTTTATTAAATTCCTTATTTCTTTTTCCTGTTTACCTTCTCATACTTCTCTTGCTTCTTGTATTTGAAAGTCAAATTTTCTGTTCAGCTCCGGTCTTTTCATCAAGAATTCTTTAAAAACTTCTATTTCATTGAATGTTCATATTTTCCCCAGAAGTATTTTACTCTGTTTTTCTGGGTAGGTGATTCTTGGTTTAAATCCTAACTCTTTTGACCTCTGGTATATTATATTCCAAGGCCTTCAATCCCTTAATGTAGAAGCTTCTAGGTCTTGTCTTGTCCTGATTGTGTTTCCACCATACTCAAATTGTTTCTTCCTTATTGCTTGTAATATTTTCTCCTTGATCTGGGAACTCTGGAATTTGAGTATAATCTTCCTAGGAGTTTTCCTTTTAGAATCTTTTTCAAGAGGTGTTCAGTGAATTCTTTCAATTTCTATTTTGCCCTCCTGTTCTTGAATATCAGGGCAATTTTCCTTGATAATTTGTTGAAAAATAATGTCTAGATTCTTTTTTTTTTTTGATCATGGCTTTCAGGTAGTCCAATAATTTTTAAATTATCTCTCCTGGATCTCTTTTCCAGGTCAATGATTTTTCCAATGAGATATTTCACTTTGCTTTATGTTTTTTCATTTGTTTGGATCTGTTCTATAGTATCTTGATTCCTCATAAAGTCATTAGCTTCCATTTTCTCCAGTCTAATTTTGTAGGAATTATTGTTTTTAGTGAATTTTTATAATTCTTTTTATATCTGGCCAGTTTTACTTTTTAAATCATTCTTATCCTCATTGGCTTTTTGGCCTCTTTTGCCATTTGAGTTAGTCTATTTTTTAAGTTGCTATTTTCTTCAGTAATTTTTTTAGGTCTCCTTTAGCAGGCTATTGACTTCCTTTTCATGATTTTCTCGCATCATTCTCATTTCTCTTCCCAATTTTTCCTCCACTTCTCTTACCTGATTTTCAAAATCCTTCTTGAGCTCCTCCATGGTCTGCAACCAGTTCATATTTTTCTTGGAAGATTTTGATGCAGGAGTTTTGACTTTGTTGTCTTCTTCTGTTTCCATGTCTCGATCTTCTTTGTCCCCCCAAAAGGATTCTATAGTCTGATTGTGCTTCTTCTTTTTGCTCATCTTGCCCATCAAATACTTGACTTTTGAGTTCTTTGTCATGGTAGATCTCTGTTTCCAGAGTGGAGAGTTTTGTATCCCAAATTTCTGGGGTTTTGTGAAGCTCTTGTCAGAGTTTTTTCCAGGCACCTGTCTCAGAACTGTGAGTAGGACTGTCTCTCTACAGCCTCAACAATCTCTGCCACACCAGAGCTCTTCACGCTAGGACCACCACCCAAGTCTCTGACTCAGATCCGTGCAGGGCAAAGGAAGAGATTCCTGCAAATGCCATCTGGATAGTCCCTTGGTACCCCTATGATCTGTAGGCCTGGAGAGGGAACCAGCAGCAGAGGCAGCAGTTGCAGCCCCCTTGACCTCTGCCTCCCTGGGGGCGGGGGCCAGACAGCACTCTTTTCCCACCCAGGATCAACAGGGTTCCCCACTGATCTTTTACTTTTTCTTTGGCTATTATGGGTTGAGAAGTCTGGAAACCACCACATCTGTCAGTGATTCACCCTCCTGAAGTCTGCTCTGGCAGGTCTGTGTTGCTGGTTGGGGCAGCCACAGGTCTGGTCCCTTGTCGCTAATGAGGGGCTGTGCTCTGCTCCTAGCCTGGTGTGATAGACCCTTCCTGTCAGTGTGCCAGGCTGCCTTCTGTGAGATATTTGTTTCTCCCTGTCAGTTTGTGGGTTCTGTATCTCTAAATTTTGTTAGAGTCATTTTTTACAGGTATTGGAGGTTGTTGGAGTGGGAGCTCAAACAAGTTCCTGCTTTTACTTTGCCATCTTGGTTCTGCCCCCTGTGGAAGTGATTCTTGACCTGAGATAAAAAGAAGGGGAGTAACTGGATGGAGAGAGTTCAGTGAGAGAATCAAAGGACTCAGGACCTGGCTTGGCCTCAGGATGTGCCCAGCCAAGGTCAGGGGAGGAGAGAACCAAGAGAGAAGTCCCCCTGCCAAGTGAGAAATCTCCTCCCTTTGCCACCCTCCCCTAAAATAATTGCTGCTATTGACACCATGTTTTTCATGGATCCTACTCATCCAGTCCCTCCCGACCACACTTTTGGATTCCTGAGTCCACACCCATTACTTAAGAGTCAGGGTTTAGAGAAGGAAGGGTCTTTAGAGAGCATTTGGTCCACCCCTTTCACTTTACAGATTAAGAGCCTGAGACTGAGAGATTGGAACCAATTTCCCTGAGGTCACATCTGTGTAAGGAGCAAACTGATGAATAAATGAAAAATCATTTTTAAGTAGTTACTGTGCTCCAGGTAATGGAATATGTCCTATGTCCTGTATGGAAGATGAAGAGGAGGAGGAGGAAGAGGAGGAGGAGGAGGAGGAGGAGGAGGAGGAGGAGGAGGAGGAGGAGGAGGAGGAGGAGGAGGAGAAGAAGAAGAAGAAGAAGAAGAAGAAGAAGAAGAAGAAGAAGAAGAAGAAGAAGAAGAAGAAGAAGAAGAAGAAGAAGAAGAAGAAGAAGAAATAATAAAGTCCTTGCCCTTTAGGGGTTTACAATCTAATAGAATAACCTACACACAGGGGCTGCTAAGCTAGGAAGATGTGTTTTGGTTAGAGAAACCACAGGGATGCTGAGAGTGATTAATTACAGGGCTATTGAGTGACATGATGTTTCCAGGAATGGGAATGTAGTCTTACCTCCTCCAAGTCAAGTCAAGTCAAGAAGCATTGATTAAGCACCTATCCTGTGCCAGGTGCTATATTAAGAGTGCTTGTAGTATAAAAATATGAAAGGAAGGAAGGAAGGAAAGAAAGAAAGAAGGAAAGAAGGAAGGAAGGATGGAAGGAGGGGGAAGGAAAGAAAGAAAGAAGAAATAAATAAAAAGGAAAGAAAGAAGGAAGAAGAAAATGAAGCAAGAAAGGAAGGAAGGAAGAGAAAGAAGCAGAATAGGGAAATAAAGGAGTAGGAAAGAAGGAAAAAAGAAAGAAAAAAGAAAGAAAGAAAGAAAAAGAAGGAAGGAAGAAAGAAAAAGAAAGGAAGGAAGAAAGAAAGAAAAAAGGAAGGAAGGAAGAATAAGGAAGGAAGGAAGGAAGGAAGAAAGGAAAAAGAAAGAAAGACAATTTCTGTCCTCAAGTATCCTTTTCCACTTGTGATTTCTTTTCACCTGAGAAATTTTTATGTGACCTCTGGTTTGTAGGTATATCATATAGTTGTACAAATAAGGAATTTACTCATAATAAATCATAAAGCAATTTAATTTAAAACAATTCTTTGATATACATATACTTTTACCATTTGTTAAAGAGGAAAGCAAATTTTCATTCTAATAAAATTGTCGTACTTCTTTGTATTTACATAAAGAATTAAATGTTGACTGACTATTTGATACTGAAAGATGTAGCTCATCTTCAATGTTTTTCAGGATATAGATATTTTGAGTTTAGAACCATCAAAGTTGATCATACTGCTTTGCATAAATAGGTAGTAAAAATGGCAGAAGTATGTTTAGGGTCTTTTCAGAAGTTGTTAGAAATTCTGTCCTAGTCCTAAGTCAAAATTCATTTAATCATTGATTTCTTAGGAAAATCAAGTTTTAAACCTGTGTCCCTTGATTATTGCACAAACTCTTCTTGAAAGTTTAATGGTAAATGACTGAAATTTTTTATTTTAAATTAGTATTGTTTATGAACCCAACTTGGTTTTTTAGAATCAAAATTTTAAGGGAAGTATTCTGAAGCTGTGCCCCCAGGCACTTCAGATGATCAATTATAACTCTTACAATTAAATCTTTGGGAAAGTTATTTTCAATAATTAAATCATCTATTGCTTTAAACATATCTAAAGAACCATTTTCCACCCTATTCTTCCAAACATGTAATTTATAAGTAAAACTTTTCAATTTTATATTTAACATAAATAAGTTATAATTTTTTCCTTCAAGCTATATGTTAAAATCATTGAGTTTTTTTTCAAAAACATCCAACAAGTAATAGGTCTGAAAGCCACGATGCATTACAAACAAATTTAACACGATCAGGTATCTGCTAGGTCAAAAATATAACAACTTCATCTTTCAATTTCGATAATCTGTCTAAACTTTGCCCTCTTTAGAGGGCATATTGATTTGACATAGTTTCCTTTTCTTTTCAGTTTAGGTGCATTAGAACCGGGTAGTGGAGACTGCTGCATTGTCATTAGCATTTTTATGTCTTCTGTCTGAATTTAGTTACTTACCCATAACTAAAAATTATTTTTGTCCTAAAATAAAATAAATATTGCTAATCCTTTAGCAAATAATATTAGCATTGATTTATGAAATTATATTTGTTTAATCTTAATTATTTTAAAAAATTGATGTTCACACTTACATAGACATACAGTGGTGATGGTGCAGAAAAATTAAAAGGATTTTGTCTTTACTTGCTGCAAACGCTTATGTTTCTGTAAAAGAAGGAGATAACAGCAATTTTAAAAATCAAACATTTTAACACCATAGGATGCAGGGATATACTAATGTGATACTTGCATGCTGAGGAATGACTGTAGGTAGATTTTGAAAGTCTTCATTTTCTGTAATTAAAATGTTATGTTTCTGTGAGAGCAGAAAACTTTGTATGTACAGTAAAAACACTGCAATGTATAACCTCCAACAGCCTTGGATATAAACTGAGGTGTTCGTGGCAGCGTTTATTGGCGTTGTGCAGTGTCACGGCCTGTGCAAAACAACATGTGCTTTTGTGTTCACAACCAAGTTTGCAGAGAAGTCACACAAAGCAAGTGCTGCCAGAATCAGCTCCGATCCATGACACCTTTGATTTTGAATTATTTTTTTGTCATTGTGCCATCAGAAAACTTTTGTTGATGACAAATTTTCTGGATCCCCCCTATGGGGCAGCAACCCACCATTTAAGAAGGAAGATGGATGTAAAAGGAAGCTAAAAAAAGAGTGAAGGCAGAGGAAGATATAGTTATGTGTGTGGGGGGGGAGGGGAGGCATGGACCCAGAAAGTACAGGGGTGATGAGAGAAAAGCAGCAAAAAAGAGTGCAAAGGCAGAGAAGGGGCATGAGGATGGGGATGAGACGGTGAGGGAAGGAAAACAGGAGGGGAAAGGCAGAGAATGTCACTCACATAACCTTGGATTAGAGCTGGGAGCACTCAGCACCATGGACCCAGGGGAGAAGAAAAAGGACTTGGGCTGGGGGAGAGTTTGCTTCAGGCTTTCTGCAGTTCAGATTTTCTCCAGGAGATGGAGCCCGGCTAGCCTGTGTAAGGATGAATTCTCTGCTAGGCAGGCAGGGGAAACCCTGCTGACTGTCCAGGGACAGCCTGCCCCAGCTGATCTTTTCACTCCTTCCCCACCTAGAAGCAACCTCCCTGACATAAACCCCTACTCTGCTGTTATGTGCTCCATAGCTGACAGCCCAAGGAACACTGCGTGCTGTCTCCCCCAGGTAGAATGTGATCACTATGAGAGAAACATCTGTCTTGAAACATCAGAATTCCTTAGTAGATGATATTTCATCCACCCATTGAGCCTTCCATCCATCCAACCATCCCTCCCTTCGTCCCTCCCTTCGTCCCTCCCTCCCTCCTTCCATCCATCCATCCATCCATCCATCCATCCATCCATCCATCCATCCAACCAGGGGGACCACAGACAAGAAGACAGGACTCAGGTCAGAAATAGCCTCCCATGGACACAGGGGTTTCTGGGTGTTGGTGCTTCAGCTCAGGCTCTCATCCAAGCTTGCTGCCAATGGTGCCTGTCTACCATGAGCATTACCATGGGGCTCACCACCAGCCATGCCTACCCAGCCTGGGTATAGAAGATTGGCTCAGCCTCCATCCACCCTGGAACTCTCTTCTCCAGGCTGGGCTGTGCCTTCCTGTGGTAGGTTTGGTCCCTCAGAGCCACACATCACATCATATCCTCTGTGATAAATCTCTCTGGGTCCATGATGCACAAGGATGGCAGCTTTGTGGCATCATTGGATTTTAGAACTAGAACAAGAAAGGGTCCTATGGAAGGGACCTTAAAGGTCATCTAGCCCAACCCCCTGCCTCTGACAGATGAGAAAACTTCACAGAGGGGGATTTGCCCAAGGTCATGCAACTGACAAGTGGCTGAACTGAAATCAGAAGCCAGGTCTTTCTGACCCCAAATGGGGAGCCCTTTCCATCATATGACTCCCCAGGTCCATACTCCCCCACACTGAGCTTTGGAGCTTTTCAGGGGACAGCTCACTCACTCCAAGGCCAACACATCTAAGTTCCCAATTCCACTGATTTAGAGCTTGAAGGGCCTTAGCAGGTCACCTAGGTCAGGCCTACCTCATTTTACTGATGAGGAAACTGAGGTTTTGAGGGTGGAGGCATTTGCCTCAAGGCAGATCCAGGCAGTGAGTGACAGACCAGGCCCTGTGACTTCCAAGCCCTGATACTGCCCTGTCTAGCTGGATCAAAGCATCCTGGAAATAAAAGCAGTTAGCCTTCAGAGAGTGAGTTAGTCAGGCAGCATTTATTAAGTACCTACTGTGGTCCAGATGCTATGTAAACACACAGTAGGAGTACAGGGAAAGGCAAAGAACAGGAACTAATGAGGGAGACAGCATGCAAATGTCCATGTCCAAACCAGACCCACAGAGGACACATGGGGGATGGGCTCAGAGGGAAGACTCCAAGGCTCACTTTACAAAGAGCTCTCTAGGTATAATCTCATGAGATTCTCACAACTCTGTTACCTGAAGTGACTGCTGTTATTGTCTCACTTTTACAGATAAGGAAACTGAGGGTCAGAGAGGTTAAGGGGCTTGTCCTGAGGTACCAGCTATGGAGCCCCTGACCAGAGGTCACACACAGGGCCTCCTGACTCCAAGTCCAACACCCTATCCATCCCTTAGGCATTACTACATGCCCTTGAGAGATGGCTTCCTCACACAAATCCCTTGGGAAGTTTGAGTGACAACCCACTTGAAGGTCAAGAACTCTAACTCAAGACCAACCCTGCCTGTGTCAGTGGATCCCTGGTTGGCAAAAGTCTGAGGCTTTTGCTTGTCTCTGTTGTCCTGCTATAGATCAGTCTCCAGGCCATTGAGGCTGGTGTCTATTGGGGACCAGATGGGCCTGTGATTATCTTTCCCTGCCTCCTTAAGATATTCAGAGAGTTAGGGGAGAGAATGCACAGACATGTGAACCTATGCAGTCTTCCTTTTTCTGCTTCCAGTGAAGTAATATTTGAAAAAAAGCCTAGGTTCCCCTATTTGGTTACTGAGTCTGAACAAGTTTATGGGAAAGGACAAACTGTGGGTTAAAAAACCAGAAGGCTCCTAATGATTGGTCAGGTGGAGGGGAACTGAACTTGGCCCAGGGTCCAGTGGGGGACCTTGGCCTTTTTAAGCTAAGGTCTTTAACAGGTCTCAGTTTGACTGAGGCAATACCCATTCAGTGATTCAACGATAAGTAAAAAATGAGGTAAAAGATGGCCTAGTTTGCTGTCACAAAAGAATCAAGTTGGTGTGGGAGGACCCTCTGATTCTTTGGCCAAAACAGAAATAATAGCTATTTACTCTCACTCTGAGCCATTAAAAACTAAACAACAGTCAAGTGGGGCTTGGGCTGGGATCTCTTATTGGCCAATCAGTGAAAGCCAGAAGGATTTGGGTGGAAGCCTCTAGTCAGGCCTCTTGGAGGAAGAGGGCACCTTGGCCTGAGGAGAACCTTGTGGACTTGAGATGAGCAGGGGATCTACCCTTCTCCACGGGGACCCTAGCAGTGACTGGTGCAGGAGCAGATAGCAGCAGTGTCTGCTTATAAACTCAAGACCAAAATGGATACACACCAAGAAAAGGTAGAATCAAAAACCAAGACTCTTCTGTCACAAAAGAGCTCTATTTTAAGGAAGAAAATGTTCTCAAGGACTCCAGCAACATCCAGGAGTTTAGTGTTATGACCTTGACCATAATGTTCTTTAAGGCGGAACCTACTTTGTCCTGGACTTCTCTCTGTGTTTCTGGGAGATGATGTCTCACACTTTTTTGAGGGGGAAGGGGGAGAATTTTGTATCATCTATGTGACTAGGGTAAATATTTCTTTAAAAAAATAATTAAGTCTTACTGATTAAATAAAAACAACTGACAATCAAAGAAGGAAGTACAGCATTTATCCATAGCATTAGAAAGATGCCCAGCAATACCTCAAGTATTCGTGAAGAACCCTGAGATGGAGGTGAGAAGCCCTGCTCTGGGGCCCAGGCTTTCAGTTCAAAGGAGAGAGGAACAGTAAGCTCAAAAACTGGGCTCCACCTTCCCTGGGCAGGAGAATTGAATTCAACTGGGGAAACTTTTACTGACTCCTCCTGAAGGGAATCAAACTAACCTCCACACCCACCATAGCATAAAATTTTATCTGCCTTTTGACTTGAATAAATTTTACCTGCCTTTTAACATAAAGTAACATTAACATAAGAGACAAAAGTAAGACTTTTGACAGTAAACTAAGTCCCACTAATATAAGTAATGAAGAAAAATCTGTTTGAATGCCAGCTTCTCATGGAAATTTATGTGAGTCCAAGGCATTATAGTGTCAGAGTAAATAAACCAAGTCACTCCCAATTTCATAGTATTCAATCTATTCAAAGTAATATTTGCCTTAGGTATAGCAGACATAATAAAATTTTGGGTATTTTAGATCTGGTCGCCAAGCATAACACCGGGTGATAGCTCATTGGCTCCAAGTAAGGACTCTGAATTAAGGAGCTTTCAGGTTTACAAAGCACTTCCCATCCATTATCTCATTGGCAAAGTGAGAATGAAGGTGTTAATAGCCTCATGTTGCTGCTAAACAAACAGAGGTTCAGAGAGGCTGTGTGAGTCCCCCCAAGTCACACAGCTAGTAAGCACTGGAGACTTGAATTCCTGACTTTCTGACTTCATGTCCAGTGTACTCTTCCCTAAACCATGTTCTGTTTTAGGGCAAAGGAAGAAGTTCCTTCTTTAGCTAGTGAAACCAATGAGTCTCTAACAGTGCCCTGTCTCAACATTCATCCTCTCCCTTTCCTTCCCATCAGCCTCCACATCCAGCTTCTTCTCTCAGAGAGATGCAGAAACAGGAACAGCACCATGAGAGAGGGAAGACCAAAGATTGCCTTTCTCTCCCCCCTCAGTAGGAGGCTCCATGTTCCTAGCCCTAAACCCTCATCCCCAAGGCGTTAAGAGCTGATCTCTTTAGGCCTTTTTCAGACAGAATCAGGAGACCAAAGTTTTTCAGGATCAGGGTTCCAGAACTGGGAGAGGCCTCAGAGGCCATCTTGTCTAATTCCATCATTGTACAGAAAAAGAAATTACACCTTAGGGAAGCTGTGCCTTGCTCACAGATTTAAATACAGGTTTTCCGACTGCAACGTCAGTGCTCAGTGCCCCGGAGCTCCAAGGACAGTTAGGACCTGCAATAGAGAAAGTGAGAGATGGAAGAGAGCTTGGAGGTTACTACTCCAATCTCCTGATTTATAGAAGGGAAAACTGAGATAAGAAGAAGGGAAACGACTTGTTCAATGACAGCCAGAAAGTTAAGTCTTTTCTCCTCCAAATCAGAAATATACTTCTTTATTAAGAAAGATAATGAAATGAATAAGAAATAAATAATAATAATAGTAATGATAGCCTGAATAATATCCACCCAAATAGAGCAGGTCATCCAAGAGGACAAGTACCATTTGCCACCTTTATCCTAACTTCTTAACATTATTTCATGCTTAAAGTAACCCTGTTATACATACATTTGTGTGTGTTCATATATGTATGCACATATACATACCTACATACATGCATATAGACATATATTTCTACATCTATATCTATCATCCAGCCATCTGTCAACACATCTATCTATCTATCTATCTATCTATCTATCTATCTATCTATGTATCTAATCTATCTATATTTCAACTCCAAAAAGAATGCTTTCTTTTCCCTCTTTATCTGAATGAAAAGCCTGACCTAAAGTGTGTTCACTGCTCCAAGCTTCAATACTTTAGTCCAGCTTGGTATCCAGTAAAAGGGAGGAGACAATATGACTGTATTCTGTCTTGGTCAGACCCAACATGAAATATCATGTTCCTTTCTGGGTCTCCTGGTTTAGGAAGGACATGGATATCATGGACAGCTCCAAGAGGAAGGTAACTTGGGGGTTGACCTTAAGGTCATATAATATTAGGATTAATTGAAAGTTGTCAATAAGAGAAGTCTACAAACAAATTGTGTTTTTTGAGACTGAGTTTAATATCAGATTAACAATCAAATCATGTCCTAGAAGGATTACTTTAGACTTAAATCAAGATGTCAACAAGACAATTATTTTAAATGAGGTTTAGTTGAAAGAAGAAAAGATGCTTATCCTGGAAAAGAGCAGACTCATGGCAGTGGTTGGATAAAGAGGGGACATAAGGGATGCTTTCAGGTGTTTGAGCTTGTCATATGGAGGAGGGGTTGAGCTCATTCTTTCTGGTTCCAGAGGGCAGAACTAAAAGTCATGGGTGGAAACTGAAAAATGCAAATTTAGAATGGATCTAAGGAAAAACTTCACAACAATTAGAGCCCTCCAAAACTAAATGGCTTACCTCCAAACAGATGAGTACTTCCTCCCTCCCCCAAGGTCTTTAAGTCAAGTGAGGATGACCATTTGTTAGGTACATAATGGGGTGCATTTCTTCAGCTGTGGATTTGACTGGAGTTGATTAGATTCTGAGGCTCCTTCCATCTCTGTGATTTGATTTCTGGTTAGTGAGGTAATAAGGGAAATCTTGCAAAGAGCGAGAAATGTGGTTAGAGAAAGTCAGAGCCAACAAGAAGAAAAACGGCAGCTATATTTTGAACTCATGTTTGACGTCCACCTCCCCGCCCCCCCCACAGCATTTTCTTCATTAGATACTTTATAAGAATTTCAGGCAGATCTGGTCATTACCCTGTTAAATAATACTTTAAAAACCACCCAGAACCATGGTCCCAGCCCTTATCTCTAAAGAAGCAGAAGGTAAGGGCAGGTGGATGGGATTAGAACCTTCCTCACACCTCCCTGAATGTAGGCTCTCTTCATTATGGTCCAAATCTGATGTTCATCTTAAGAAATAAATGAATGGAAACATTTATTAAGTTCTTATAGTGTTCAGCACACTGTGCTAAACCTAGGGAATACAAACACAAAACTGAGATAGTCCCTGCTCTCAAGGAACTCACATTCTATTGAAGAAAGCAACAGAGATGGCTATAAGCCAGAGGAACAGGCCCCATGGTTCTTGGGGAAGAATAGTCAGGTTCATGGTAATGCCTCTTCTTTATAGTCACTTCCATTAATGAAGCCGTGTTTATTTCAAATGTTGTTTCATTTGACAGTCGTAAGGATTTTTTGTTGATAATTTTCCTTTCTGGGTCTTTTATAACTGTGACTTCAGCCCCTCTAGAAACAATTGCCAAATCATGTCTCCATGAGGGCTAATCCCTAGGATTAAGGCTCTGAAGGTCAGGATGGAATAAATGGATGGTGGTCTGGGGGAGGGACTGTAACCCCCCCCCCCCCACACACACTTCTTGGATTTACCTGTCTAGTTTAGCAACTGGTCAGTCATTGGTTGTTCATGGTGTTATAGTTATACATGTGGTTATATATGTTATACTTGCATGCACATTCTGTTTGTCTCTTTAAAATAAAGTCTTCAAAATATAGTTGCACAGTAAATCCCCACATTGGTCATGCATGAAAATATATGTCCTTTCCTGTATTCTAATTCAGGAGGCATTCATCTCCATTCTTTTGGACCTGTGGTTTGTTATTGTGTTGACCAGATTTCCAAATCTTTTAAAATGGCTTTCCTTTGTAATGTGGTCATCACTGCATAAACTCTTCTAGTGCCACCCTTCATCAGTCAGAGGGGCTCCCTGTTTCTGCTGAAATTGTCCAGTTCATCCTTTCTAAGGGTAGAATAATATCCCACTGCATTCATCTGGCACAACTTGTTTAGCCATTCACCAATGGAATGACACCCGCTTCGTTACCAATTCTTGATAACATGAAAAGAGCTGCTATAAATGTTTTTGTACACATGGATCATTTTCCTCTTTCTTTGATTTCTTTGGGTGTAGGTCTAAAAGAGGCACATCTGGGTCAAAGGGTATACAACGTTTGATAACTTTCCGGAATTATTCCCAATTGCATTTTAAGAACATTTGGGCCATATTACTCTTCCACCAATGTTGTACCAGCTTCCTCTTCATTCCTATCTTGAACCTCATTTTGTCCTCTTTAAATGTTCTCCGACATGTTGCTGGTTCTCTATCTCGGCCACACCTTTTCTGTTTCCTTTTACCTGATGTCTTCCCTCATGAGAATGTAAGCTCATTGAAGGCAGGGATTGTGTTTCTTTCTACCCGGATTTGTATTCTCAGGGCTTTGCACAGTGTCTAGGATGATATAGGATGTGATTAATAAATGCTTCTTGACTTGATTTGTTGACCAATAGATGTGTTTCCCTAAATCCCCTTCAAAGTTTGTCTTCCTCTTTTGCTATCTCTGCCAACCTGAAAAATGTGAAGAGGAGCCTCAGAGTTTTTTTAACTTGCATTTCTCTAAGCATTAGGGACTTAAAGCACTTTTTTCTTATGGTTATTGAAAGTTTGGAGTACTTCCATTGAAGTACTGAAAGCTCCTGGCTCTCATCTCTGCCCATCAATTTACTTGGAATTAGTTTTTAAGTTCATATATTTCAGTCAGACTTGTATATACCTTGGACATGAGATATTTCAGGTACAACTCATGAAAGTGTTTCCCCAGTGACCTATTTCCTTTTTTTTTTTTTTTTTTTTTTTACTATTTTTGCTTGTGTTAAACCTTTTTAACTTTCTATCAAAATGACCTATTTTTCCTTGTGTGCTTTTCCCTGTCACTGACTTGGTCCTGAACTCTTCCCCTCTCCATGAGTGTGAAAGGTAATTTCTTCCTTGCTTGTCTATTATGTTTATGTTCTGAACTGTAGGTCCTATATTCTTAGCTCAAGGATCCTAGGAAGCTTAAGGAGCTTACCAAAGTTTGCAGACAGGGTATTTAGTTAAACCCCATTTCTATCAAATTGATGTCCAATTTCCCCAAAAGTTTTTTGGTTGAATAGTAAGTGAGTCATTCCCCCAGCCTTAGATCTTTGTGTTTATCAAACACTCTGCACTTAGTGACTCCATAGTGAATACTGTGCCTAGGCTTAGAGTCAGGAAGATTCATCTGCCTGAGCTCAAATCTCTCTCAGACACTTCCTAGCTGGGTGACCCTGGAAAAGTCACTTAACCCTGTTTGCCTCAATTTCCTCACCTATAAAGTGCTGGAGCAGGAAATGACAAACCACTCCAGTATCTCCGCCAAGAAAACCCCAAATGGGGTCAGACAAATGGGGCCGTGACTGGACTTAACAACAACATCAATGCTTCTGTATGCTGTCCACTTAAATTGCTTCATGAATGGATTTTTGAAATTAGCAATGCACTTAAGAAAATCAAACCCAAAGGAAAAAGGAAACTTTTTGCCTTCAAAAGTCAATTTCTATTGCAAAATGTTAAAAAACCTGACCAGTTACTGCCTCTGCATTTCTTTCCACTTTCTGTGTCTTCATTTGTCCCTGCCTTTGCAAATAAACTTTTTTCTCATGTAGTTCAGTTAGGCTTTGACTGTTTGGGTTCCCTTTTCCCATTACTTCATATGAGTAGTTCCAATGTTCTTCATGTTCCTCATGTTTATTAATCAAGGTCATTGAAACATTTCATTAGGTTGATAGGCTGATAGCCATTTACCAACTGTTGAACATTTTCTTCCCAGTTCTTTTGAAAGGCTCTGTCCTGACCCAAAGGGCCCTGATAGACAGTGGGTACCTCACACTGCCACCTGTACAGGCAGAGAACCTGGGAGCTTCAGTAGCTGCCCCTCTGCAAGGGGAGCTCACACCTTCCCCCCCTTACAAGCACCTTTTTACAAGTGAATCAGAGATTGTGAGAAGCAAGTGAAGAGAGAGTGCATTCCAGGCATGAGGGGAAGTCAGAGCAAAAGACAAAGAGGTGGGAAATTAAGCATGGTATATGTGGAACAGTAAGAAAGTCATTTGAGGCCAGATGATGCTTTACATAGAGGACAATAACAGACAATATGGCAGGAAAGGTATGTTGGGGGCCAGTTGTGAGTGGTCTTAAATTGCAAATAATGGAGTTTGTATTTGGTCTTGGGGATAATAGGAATCCACTGAAATTTACTAAGTAGGGAAATGATGTGGCTGGACTTGGTGTTTATGAAAATCAGGTTTGCAGATTGTCAGGGATGACTGGGAAGGGAGAACAAGATGTTGGGGTGACCACATGGCAAGTTCTTGCAGCATCCAGAGGATAGTTGAGAAATTCCAGAGAAGGGTGGCTGAGCATGTGGGGATGAGGGGACAGACATGACCTAAGTTGTGAAGGATCAAAGGACAAGACCTGGTAGTGACTGAAGATTCCTGGTGAGGGACAAGAGCAGAGTTGGGGAAGATACCATGGGAAGCTTGGAGCACTGGGAGGACACTGGTGTCCTGGACAGAAAGAGGAAAGTTTGGAAGTGGGGGATGGCTTAGGACATGGGGGAGGGGGAAGATAATGAGTTCAGTTTTGTACACATTTCATTTGAGATGCCTAGTGGAAATCCAGTTGGAAATGTCCTCAGAAATAGAAACAGGGGTCATTCCCAGATCTGTGCTTCAATGAGTCCAAGTCAACATACATTTATTTAATGCCTACTGTGTGCTAGGGACTGGGCTAAGTGCTGAGAATGGAACAAGAGGCCAAAACATAGTCCCTGCCCTCAAAGAGTTATCAATCTAATGGGTGATGCAATATGGCCCTTCTAGGATACACACTTGGAAAATGGAGGAAATCTCAGAGGAGCAGGGTGGAGGTGGGAGGAACCCCACTGAGAAGCCTCCTGCAGAAGGGGAGACTTGAACTGAATCTTGAAGGAAGCCAGTGGATCTGAGTAGATCGAGATAAGGAGGCGGAACATTGCAGACATGGGGACAAAAAAGTTTTTGGTTTGGTAGGGCCTCCTGGAGTTTGGGTCTGCAGGTAGAACCTTCGGAAGTCTGGACTGTCCTGCATACCATGATGAGACATTGGAGGCCTTTAGTCAAGGAGCAAGGATTCCTACCCTACTCTGTGTCTCAGAGCCCTTGGGCAAGCCCACGGACTCCGAAGATTCATGTTCTTAAATAATTGCTGGAAATGCTAAATTTAGGTTGCAGGTTAGTGAGAAGAGTCACGTAATTTTTTCTCCCCCAGTGTTCTTGAAACCTTAAAATCTAACCAGGGAGCCTTAATTTAAAAATCCTGCCTTACACATTTCTTATTAAATGCAATTGAAAGGGGGTCATATTGAAAGGGGAATCCCCCAAGCAGAACTGACAGCCGCTTTGAAGGTTGAGTTCTCTCTTTCTCTGGTGAGACTCATGTGTTGCCACTGGATTCCTCTTGTCCTATAATCCCTGCCCCCTTACCTTACAGTACTTCTGCTGCTCTCGCTCCCAGCTTTCTGATTCAGCAAAGGAGGAGGCTGGGGGACAGTAGGGAGAGTCCTTGGATGAAGTCACTGAGAGTTGTTGGTAGGATCAGGACTAAAACCCTTCTCTCCCCACTCCAAGACCAGTGTATTATTCCACTGATGCATTGTAGGGGCAAGATAAGCCCCTCTGTGAGGAATAAGATTATACAAACCAAGGTCCCAACTCAATTTGACCTTTCTATTACCCTGAGTTATTTGGGAACAGGGATCCTGAGAACTTGAGGGCTGCTCCTCTCCTGGGACCCTCACCAGGTCCTTGAGAAGAGATATGATAACTGCCCAACTATTGGAACTAGCCACTCCAAGGAAACATTGCTCTTGGGGGGCTGTGGAGGGACTGGCCTCCCTCCCTGGCCTCACACAAGATACTGATGCTTGCTAAAAAACATCTGGCAGTATACCTTCTTTGTTCCCAGCACTACTTAAACCCCAAATTGGAATGTCAGCCATGGAGAGGATGCCCTGCCTGAGACCCTCCTGTGTGGGACCCTGATGGCTGTACCCGGGATTCCCCAGCTTGTGTGGTCAGGTGTTGGTGCTTCCCCGTAATGGTGATGCTTGTAAATATATAAATATATACAGATCCACTATTAATCATAGTTGCTCTTATTCTGCTATCTTTAAGCCTCTTATTCTGCTATCTCCAGTTTCTTTCTCACTTGCTTATATATACATATATTCTGAATAAATATTCTAAAGAAATTGCCTTGGGTGTTTCTTGGACTGCCGAGCATTCTGTTTATTCTAATTCTGAACCTCCTTAATTGGACACATATCCTCTCAATTTGTTTTTAGCTAAGTTTGCATGAAATCAACATTCTATTCAATTGTGATCATAGCAGGCCCTTAAGAGTTCACACAAACTGCTGTTTGAGGGGAAAAATAGTACATTTACTCCCATATATGTATATATCATACATACACACATATACGCACATATACGAGAAGATATCTCTCTATATCTATCTATCTCTAGCAAACTATATCTGTCTATCATAACTATCTGTATCTGTCTCTATTATCTATGTCTCCATCTATCTCTTTGTTTATCATTTCTATCTCCTATGTCTGTCTGTCTCTGTCCTCTGTCTCTACCTCTCAGTGTCTCTCTGACTTTTTCTCTCTCTCTGCCTCTCTACTTCTCTCTCTATCTCTGTCTTTGTCTCTCCGTCTCTGTCTCTCTCCCTAGCTCTCTGTCATACATTGTCTGTCAGTCTATCTGTCTCTCTCATCTCTCTTCCCCACCCCCTCACAATTGTGGGAATTTAATGAATCACACTGACTATTTATAACCAATCCTGGATCTAACTCAGTTTCCTTTCTTTTCAATTATAGGTATAGTCCAATTTCTTCCTTGTGAGAAATATTTGGTCAATTATGAGAAGAGCGAGGAATTTACATTGCATTGTTTGAGCCTATCCCTGTGTTGCTGGGAAGCTCGACCCCCTCTAAGCACTGCTTAGAGACCCTTAATTCAGGACCGAGGTTATGCTGACCAGAAAACTGGTCAGATACAAAGAGTGATGGAAGGAGTCTTCTCACAATTGTACATGTCAAGCAATACGTACCCCTTATCTGAAAACTGGCCCCATGCTGGTCAGTCACATACTGTGTCCTTGTTCTTGTGATTGAATACAGAAACTCGGGGAGAGTGAGATATCTCTTCTTCTGATTTCAGTGAATTTCATCTCTATGCTCTCCCCCTCCCAACTCAGAAAATGCCCAACATGTCCTCCATTTAGGAATTAGATGATCTAATTTTGTTCTGTGTCCTGCTTAATATTATCCTTTAATAAATAAAAACATATCTCCTGCTGTGTTCAGGGTCCAGTGCCAAACTGAGCAAGCTTGGACACAATTTGTTATGCAATTGGCAAGCACTGCTTAATAAATGAATAAGCAACACTTTGACCCAGAAATAGCACTACTGGGTCCAAAGAGATCTAGGAAAAAGGACAAAAGCTCTATATTTGCAAAAACAATGTTGATAACATCTCCTTTTCTGGTGGCAAAGAACTGGAAATTGGGGTATGTCCATCACCTGGGGAGAGACTGAACAAGTTGTGGCATATGTTCAGGATGGAATATTGCTTTGCTATAAGAACGGATGAGCAAGATCTTTTCAGAAAAACCTGGGGAGACTTACATGAACTGATACAAAATGAAGAAAGTAGAACCAGGACAATATTGTATATAGCAACACCAGTATTGTATGGTGACCGACTATGAATGATTTAGAATTTCTCAGGAATACAATGACCTAAGACAAGGACTCATGATGAGAAATGGTATCCCCTTCCAGAGAAAGCACTGGAGCCTGAATACAGATTGAAATATGCTTTTAAGGAGGTGGAGCCAAAATGGCAGAAGGGAAGCAGGAACGTTTCTAAGCTCCTCTGTGAATCCCATCACTAAACTTTAAAAAGTGAATCTGAACAGATTTTGGAGGTTCAGAATCCACTGGGAGACAGAGAGTGGCAGAATCCAGCCCAGGAAGGTGCCCACGTGGGTCCAAACAGGTGGATCGTGGAGGAAGTGTGGGCTGTGGCAACAGACTACAGCAGAGAGAGAAGGAGCCTCAGCCAGCAGACTCACCCATCCCAAGGGTGATTCACAGCTGTCTCACCAATATCTCACCATGGGACAAGAGGATCCATTGGAGCCAGGTAAGAGAAAGCTCAGGGCCCAAAGCAGAGACAGCAGCTTCTCCTGGGGCTATCAGCCCCCAGTCTGGAAGTTGAGAAATCACTTGCCTGTTTTTCCAGGGTCCAGGAAGGCAAAGTAAACTCTGGCTGCTCTGATTCCCCCTCCCTGACCAAGAAAACCCAGAGATAAATGTCCCACTCAGAGTGAAATCCTGAGATAGTTGAAAATAATCTCTGATTTGGGAGTCACTGAGAAGGGCTGTAACTGAGGCAGCAAGGAGTCTGAAGAGAAGAGGGGGAGGGGTCCCAACAAGCCCCACCTCACCTGACCAGCAAAAGCTTACCTGAGCCATAGCCCAGGACTACAGAGGCAGAAATATGAAGTGGCCAGGCCACCCCCCTCCACAGATTACTCTGTGCATCTCAGCATACCTCAGGGAAAACACTGAGGGTCCTGCCCTTGGCCTCAATCTAGACACCCAGAGGCTACAGCACACAAAGTCAACAACCAGGCCCTTAGCTGCCAGCTTGAGAAATTAGGAAATAGGAAATTACAATGGGAAGGAAGGAAGCTGAGAAGGAGAAGGGGAAGGCAAGAAAATCAATTAGAGCTTATTATGCAGATCAAGAACAACCAAATACAGAGGACAACATGGACTTTATATTCACACCTGAAACCACAGAAGGAAATATGAACTGGTCTCAAGCCCAAAAAGCATTCTTGGAGGAGCTCAAGAAAGATTTTAAAGGCCAAATTGGAGAGGTAGAAGATAAATTTAAATCCACAGTGACCAAAGTGAAAAAAAGTCTTACTGAAGAAAAGTCCTTAAAAAATAAAATTAGTGAACTAATTGGAGAAAATACCTCCCTAAAAAAGGACCTTCAAAAACTAACCAAAGAGAATAATTCACTAAAAATTAGAACCAGTCAAATTGAAACTCAGGACTCTATGATGCACCAAGTCAATCAAACAAAACATGAAGATTGAAAAACTGGAAGAAAGTATAAAATATCACACTGGAAAAACAACTGACCTGGAGAACAGATCCAGGAAGGATAACCTAAGAATTATTGGTCTACCAGAAAGCCATGATGAAAAAAGCAGCCTGCACAACATCCTCCAAGAGATTGTCAAAGGAAACTGCACTGAAGTTCTAGAATCTGAAGGTAAAATTGTTATTGAAAGAATTCACTGGTATCCTCCTGAAAGAGATCCCAAAAATCTCCCCAGCCAGATGGATTTACTACTAAATTTACTAGGAGCAGCTAGGATTTACTTTGCCATTCCAGCCCCTGTATTATACAGGCAGGCAGTTTCTAAACTTCCAGGCTGGGGGCCGAATGCAACCAGAGAAGCCACTCTCTCCACTGGGGGCCCAACTCTCCTACCTGGCTCCAATGATCCTTCCCGTCCATGAGATGACCTCGATTTGTCCTCGGTAAGTCTGTAGGCTGGGGCTTTTGCTCTCTCTGGTGTAGTCTGCTTGTCTGCTCTTACATCTGAGCTGTGCAGACCCCACACATTCTTCGCTCGACCTGTCTGGACACACTGGGCAACCTCCTGGGCTGGACTCTGCCACGCTCTGTCTTCCAGTGGGCTCCGTCACTCCAGAATCTGCTCAGATTCACCCTTTGGGACTTAGTGACCGAGGAGCTCAGCGAGGTTACTGCTTCCTTTCTGCCATCTTGGCTCCTCCCAACTAAGTATGTTTTTAAACAATTTTTAAGACTTGTATTTACCCTGAAAATAAGGTTTATCATGCAGAGACAGACCCTTCTCTATTGCAGAGCTGTCCAGTGCTGCCCAAACACAGTCCTATGACTTGAAGCCTACGACTAGCACCCTTTTCACTGTCCTCATTTCTTTTCTTCTCATTCTCCAGCAAGGCCCGAAAACATTTTCCAGTTGCAGATCTGTTTTTTAATATTTTAAGTAAATAAAATTTGTGATGTGAGAGGCTCTGGCATGTGTAGGAAAACCATAACTATCAAGATAAATGTGAAACCTCTATGCGTACAGATAAATGGTTTAATTTTCAGGTACAATAGCTTGCTGATGTTTGGCATGATTTAAAAGATACATACATAGACACAAACATATATGTATATGTGTGTATGCACAAACATGTATATGTGCATACACATAGATACATACACGCATGAATGCATACGTATGTATGTATGTATACACATCAGAGATTCATTCTGGATGAAGCAGGGAGCCAAAGCAACTGTTTTAAAAAAAATTGCCTTTCTCTGTAGACTTCCCAATTCTGAAGAAAAAAATATATAAAATAGCATAAATCATACCTACGAAAGTTAGAAAGGAGACATGTAGACTCACCCTTTCACAGAAGATATTCTGTTTATGAGCAAAAGAGTACTGGCAACTTTGAGGGCTGATTAGTCAGGTTTTGAGTTGGATAGATTTTGTATTTTGTCAGGTCTGTAGCTTCTCTTTACCAATCTTGCTCCTGCTTTTGTGGAAATTTCACTGCTTTTGATCAATGTTTGTCTAATTCTATGACTATCCCTTCTAGTCATAGAATTAGGAAATCATATAGCTGGAAGGGACCTGGGAGATGATCTGCTCCAACTTCATGCCCATTAGATGAACCATCTTTATGACATTCGCATAGAGGGATCATCCAAGCTCTGCCTAAAACCTTCAGCAATGAGGAACTTACTACCTCATGAGGGACCCTGTTCCATTTTTGTACAGCTCTACCTTTTAAACAAGTGTTCCATAGATTGATCTGCTTCCCTGTAGCTTCCTGGGGCTTTCTTCCCTTCCCTTCAGGTAGCTATACCCTTAGGGCATAGGAGCCCCAAGCCTTTGTTAAAAGAGGGTTCTTCTGGAGCTGAGCTGAATAAGTCTGATCTCTTACACATCCCTTCAAATACTTGAAGACAGCTGTCATTAGATTCAATTCAACTCATGTTTATGTTAATTAAGCACCTATTATGAACAGAGCCCTTTGTGTCTCTCTAAATCTTCCCCTTTTCAGGCTGTGTCCCTAGTTCTTTAAACCATTTCTTAGAGGATTGGATTTCAAGTCTTACATTCAATTGGATACAGTCCAGCTTATTAAATCCCTCCTAAAAGTTGGTGTAACTGAGTTTTCAACAGAAAGAAAATTTTCCTCTTATGATTTACTCTTTCAGTAAGGATAATATCCTATGGTGTCAGACGATTTTGTGGAGGGATTTGCTTATAAGCTTTTATATGTGTACAGACCCCTCTGGCAGTCTGATGAAGTCCATGGACCCTTTCTCAGAATCATGCTTATAAATACATTTTACAAAAATACATAGGACTGCAAGAAAAACTAATTATATTTAAATACAGTTATCAAAATGCATTTTCAGGTTCCTGGACCTTAGGTGTTAAGAGCTCCTGCTCTAAAAGATATTATGGCAATTCATTGTCCTCAGTGGTATTTGTGTGTATACATATATGATGTATGCATATATACATGCTTATATATATATATCTTTCCTTTTTAAAAGTTATATACTGCACATAGCCTTAGCAGGTCTCTAGGAAACACCACCTGTGTTCCTTTGCAAAAGGAATGTATATGAAAATGGAGAAGAAAATTAGTATTTTCATTCACTAAATGAATGAATTTTCATCTCAGTTCAAAGAGATCCATTCATCAAATTGAGACCCTTATTGTTAAAACTGCAAAATAGGGCAATAAAGGCACCTTCCTTGGAAGAGTGTGTGGAGAGGAAGAACATTTACAGGGAGCTTAATAAGTTTAGTGTCTGTCCTTATGAGCACTAAAGCTCTTGGAGTTCAGTGACTAGGATAGCACAATTGGCATTAATAATGCTTCTTGATGCACAATGGGCTATTTTCTCCCTAGTACAAGTCGTTCCTTCCCTCATATCCTTAGAAAGTTGCTTTGCTTCTGGTTAGCAGGGACCATAGCCTTCCTTGGGAAAATTTGGCACAGTGCTTGGCTCAAACAAAGAACCCAAGACCCTAGCATTTGTGTTATGGTACTTGCCCTAGGTATGGTGCTGGATCTCTTGGCCAAATAAACCACTTTCCTTAGGAATCCAGGAATCTTTCAGACTAAACCAAGAAGGAGTCATGCTAACCTCACCTTCTTGCTCTCAAGTTCCAGAATGATCTATGCCTTACCATTGTTTTTGATGTCTGCTGTAATGTACTGGTGGCAAGAGAAACTGGAGTATGAAGCTTCAATACTCTTAAAACACAAGTCTTTCCCTTTATAATTTTGTGACCTTCCTGATTTAGTCTAATGTAGATGGGCCATGTTATTTGTCCAGAGGATGAGATTGTAAAGATATGAGAATAATTTTTTTTAGTCCTAAATGCAGTTTTTGTTACTTTCTGTCAAATATTTACCACTGTCAAATTCAAACTGTAGTACTATGTAATTATGTATAAAAATTTTAAAACTTATTTGAAATTAGACTAGATATACATTTTTTAAATTTAACATCTGGCTGGACAGTGTTCTATTAATTCATTGGATGGGTTTCCTTTGTCTTGTGTTAATCAATATTGATGCCTGTTTAAAAAAAAGAAAAGAAATATGGAACTCAAATTTTTAAAATCAACAACAATATTTTTGTTTATGTGTAATTGAGAAAAACATATAAGTTAAATATAAAAAAATGAATAATTTCACATCTTCAAAAGGTGAGCCTTTGTTTCCTTGGTTATTTCAGGTTTCACTCATTGCAATTTTTGTCTGTCTTTCTGCCTATCCTTGTCTACCTCTCTGTATCTGTCTGTCTACCTCTATCTGTTATCTGTCTGTCTATCTCTCGACTTATCTTTCTATCTATCTGTATCTCAGTTCAACTCATTCTCACATTTTACCCTTTGCTCTTCTGTTCCCCATTTGTTAAGTGAAAAGGTAGTAGCAGAAAATTTGCTTGTCTCCACAGTACTGGGAGAAATGTGGTCAAGATGCTATTATCCCAGAGAGGGGAAGGAACTCATATGAGGTCACCCAGTAAGTCAGTTTCAGAGAAGAGACTTAAAGTTTTGTGTCTCTGTCCTGAGACCTTCCCTTTACCCTCTTCAGTCTATCTATCTGTCCACATCTTGCCTTCTGAAAGAGCCTGCAGGCACCTAGAAAAACTGAAGCTGATTCCAACATACAGGCAATGGGTATACTGTAACAACTGCCTACAGGATTTCCAAAGAAGGGCATCAGGTGAACCCCCAGACCAGTCCTGGTGTTTGGATGGTCTGTGGCTTCCACAAGGACTGACTATGGGATGATGTGAGGTAACCCAAGGATTTGGAATCAGAAAACACCTTGTGTACTGTGAGAAGTGATGATTTCTTCTTGTATTTACTAATTATTGTATTGGGAACAAGTCTTTTCCCCTTTTCTGCTTCCTCATCAAGAAACCAAACAGTGTGGTAAATCTTTTTTTTTTTTTTTACAAATGCTTTATTAACTTCTGGTAACATCATTCATGTGTCCCCTGTACATATGCCTCATTAAACTTATTGAGTATTGGTGCTGACTCTCTCCACCTGTACAGCCACACACTCCCCAGGTTTTGGGGAGGGAGGTTTTGGAATTCTTATTCTTTTTAATGCCTTTTGAATGTTATTGGGAAGCACACTGGTGGGGGTTCAGGAGCTATGGGTTTAGAGATATGACGGCCCAGGAACATGACCTCTAGAACCCAAGGTATAGTAGATGACTCTCTGAAGATGCCAATCAGTGAAGAGGAGTCTGAGATTGGGGTGGGGACACGACACTGGGCTTGTGTTTTATCCCTTTACTACACTAAAAGTTCCATGAGTGTGGGGAATGTGTCTTGTCCAAATCTGTCTGGAGCAGGTGTTTAATACATGTTTGTGGAATCAATGATAATGGAGGGGAGGAACTGACTTGCAAACCACCCAGTGTAGAACCAAGGCTGAGGCCTCAAGAGTTGCTCACTGGAACCTAATATCTGAGTACTCAGTGAGGGTGTCAGTGGATCCATGGTCTTTTCCAGCTTTCACTCTTTGGAAGTTAATGCAGGCATAATGTAGCTCATCTGGTCCATCCTCTGGAGCTGCTGTGCTTGGGGCTGCGTCTGCAGCTGGTGGAATGGGATCCAGGGACAGGCCCCCCCAGGATGGCCCCTTAGGTTCCTGGAGCAAGGGCAAAGGGGAGTTCAGTCAAAGCAGGCCCCCAACATCTTGAGAGGAATAGAAGGTGGGGGAAATGGCCTTGGGGCAGAGAGGGAGCTGGGGATTGAGAGAGCTGGGGGAGCCACTGGGGCTGGGGGCTGGCATACTCTACCTCTGCTCCCTCCCTGGATGCTGCTGCTACTGACTTCTTCCTGAGCATCTTCATCCTGAGGAGGCAGAAAAGCAGATTTAGTGCAGGGGAGAGAACCTTAGCCTTGGGTCCTGAGAAGTAGGGCCCTGTCACTCACTCTCTGCCTGACTCTGGCCATATCATTTTCCCTCAATGGCCTCCTCTTTCTTCACTTGTAAAATGAGGCAACCAGACTCCAGCATCTCTGAGGTCCTTCCCCTGTGATATTCTCCAGTTCTGTGATCTCCAAGCTCCAGATGCCATAAACCTATGAGCCACAGGAGGGTCATGGAAAGACCATGGGGCTGAAAGACCATCTGCAAGAGACTTGCACTTGCCACTGTTTCCCTCTGGGGTCTTGTGTAAATCCCCTTCTCACTCTAGGCCTCAGTTTCCTCATCTGTGAAATGAAAGGCTGGGATGAAATTGTCTCTAGGCTCTCTTCCCTTTCTACATCCTGAGATCCTATGGGATATACTGTTCCCAATCATCAAGGGCTGTAATCTTCTGCTTTGCTTTCCAAATGGGTCATCACTGGAGCAAGGTAATCCTTCTCCTCCTCCTCCATCAATTCTCTGTCCCTCTCACCACAGCAGCAATTCTAAACCTTCTAAGCTGTTATCAGGCACCTCTTCCCTTACCCCCTCCACTGAGGACTCTGAGGACGTTACCGAAAAGATTGAAGGTGTTGGCTGAGAACCCCTTCTTGTCTCCTTTTCCTCTCCTCACATCTCCAAGAGATAACACGAAATGTCTTTGTCACCCCCCATCACTGAGATGGTTTCCATTCCTCCTCCTTTACTCTGACCATGAATGAAGAATAGGCTCTCCTTTTGTCCAGACTAAAGTCTCTACCTGCACCCTTTACCCCATCTCTTCCCCAGCAGATGCTCTCACTCTCTCCCCCTCTCCCTTGTCTGAAATCTCTGCTTGTCTACTGACTCCTGCCCCACTGCCAATAAGCATTTCTATGTTATCCCCATTCGTATGAAATGGAAATCACTGATCACCTCCTGAAAGACATATTAAAATGAAGATTCCCAGGAATATTATAACCAAATTCCAGAAACTCCCAGGAATATTATAGCCAAATTCCAGAGCTCCAAGGTCAATGAGAAAATATTACAAGCAGGGAAAAATAAACAGTCTATGTATTGTGGAACCACAGTCAGGATCATTCCAGAGTTTGCTTCAAATACTATAAAGAGCTGCTAGGTAAGAGAGTGGACAGAGTGTCACACCTGAACTCTGGAAGACTCATTTTGAGAGTTCAAATCCAGGCTCAGACCCTTCATAGGTGTGTGACCCTAGGCAAGTCATTTAAGTCTGTTTGCCTCAGTTTCTTCATCTATCAAATGAGTTGGAGAAGGAAATGGAGAACCGATCCAAATGGGGAGGCTGTGGTTCTCTGTATTGTATGGCTTATTAACTTTTCAACTACTATGATGGAATCAGATTATTGGTTTTGAGTTTTGGTCTTCCGATGTCTAAATTAATGTTTTCCTTCTGTCCCTTATGTGGAGAATCTGTTATATTTTTTGATTGTGCACTTTGCCAGCATATTTATAGTCACAGCTAGTGATGTGAATATTGCATTGGTGCTACAAGTACCTATAGTTTCTCAATGACAAATTCAAAGATCCAAGGTATTGGTGTAAGGACTCGATATTCAAGAAACAAGTCCGGGAAAAAAGGAAGGCATTCTAGCAGAAATGAGGTATAGACCAAATCTAGTCCCATATAGCAAGATCAGCTCAAAATGGATACATGATGTAGATGCAAAAGATGATATCTCAGGCATGGAAAAATTATTTGTTAAAATCTGTTAATAAGGGAAAGGTCTATGAAACAGAGGGCATCACGTGAGGCAAAAATGAATATATTTGTAAACATGAAATTAAAAAGTTTTTCCACAAACAGAATCAGTGAAGGTAATATTATAAGGAGAGCAAGAAGCCGGAAAAAATACATCACATTTCTTTGATAAAAGTTTTGTTTCTCAAATATATAAAGAACTGAGCCAAAAATTTGTAAAAACAAGGGACAGTTTTCAAGTAATAAATGGTCAAAGCATATGAACAGGCAGTTTTCAGAAGAAGAAATGAAAGATTTCAATTGTCATGTGATAAAAAACTCCATCGTCAATCATTAGAGAAATGCATATTAAAACAACTCAGAGGCCATGGGTGAAGTGGGGCCAAATCCAGGTGTGCCCCTCACTATCTGTGACACTGAGTCCATCATTCAGCTTCTGGAATTGGAAGTGGGGAGGGATGAGGGAAGGAAGCAAGAGTGTACTAAGGACCTACTATGTGCCATTCCTTGAGCTTAAGACTTATAGATAAGACACTATTTAACAATTATAATAATAGTGAACGTTCACGTATCCTTTAGTACATGCTAGACACTGTACCAAGTCCTTTATAGACAGGAAGCCATTAAATTATAATAATTTATATAGAGCCCTGGGAGTTAGGTGCTATTAATAGGCTCATTTTACAGATGAGGAAACCGAGGCAAACAGTTTAAAGTCATGCCCAGGTTTACACAATTCCAAATGTCAGATTTCCAGTCTCTAGGCCCAGTGCTCTGTCTACTGCACCACCAAGTTCCCTGTTTGATCATGGAGGCTCCACTGGATCTGGAAACAGGGGCCTGGACTGTTTTAAATGATGACTTGATGACATATTGGGTAATAAGTGTGACTTGACCAAGTCACGTTTCCTCTCTGAATCTCTGTTTGTTTTTTTAATCCATAAAAAGAAGGGGACTGGCACTTGCCTTCTGATTCTCTAACTTATAACCCTATGGAGTATATGTCTGACACTGGGAAACATTGATATCTGAGGATTTCTGAGACATCAAAGAAGGCTAGCATTTCCTGGATCCCCCATCCCCTCCTCATCCAAGTCCCCACACTCACAGAATGGGGAGGCAGAGGGCCAGCAGACTTGTACCAGCTCCACAGAGGACACCCAGGATCAGAACTTTTGAGAACACATGAGGCACCATGGGCCCATCTAGACAAGAAGGAAGTCTGGGGTGAATTCAGGCTGTGGCCATATTGGGCCCCTGTCCTCAGGCCCTCTGTTCCAGCTGCCTCCCTCTATCAGTCATCACTTGAAATTGCTTAGAAAAACAGGTTGTGGGTCCCTTGTGGGTTTTTCCCCTCACAGCTGATAGTGGTGTCATGATCACTGTCCACTTTCACACTCAGGCTGCTGTTGGCCCAGGGCCCAGACAAGGTTGATAGGACCTGGAAGGTATGGCTGCTACGACTGCTCTCCACAGGTTTCCCCCGTACCCACCAGCACGGGGAGGTGGCTGGCTCTGCTTTGACAGAAAAGGTATAGGACAAGCCCTCCTTGACCCAGGAGCAAGAAGGGTTGAGCATGCTTAGGGTAACTTTGGAGACCTACAGTAGCCCCCTGCCATAGTGGCTGACACTCTCCTTTCCCCACCAGGAACCAACCACCCCATGGTGCCCAGCCCCCTCACACTCATACTGCACAGAGACTCTCAGGGAGGCCTGCTTGGAACCCAGAGGGTCATACTTTTTTTAATCCATAAAAAGAGCTGAGCTAGGTAGGTGTCATTCCATTCATCTGCTGGCCCAAGATGGGGCAGATCCAGGGGCAGGACTCCATCCTCTGAAGCCTGGGAAAAAGCCAGGGTTTGGTCCGCCAGGATCCAGCTCAGTGCAGCTGGGGGGTTGCTGTTCGCAGCACAGAGCAGCTGGAGGGACTGCCCCTCCTGCACCATAAGACCTGAACTATTTCCTGGGACAAAAACAGAAAAAGATCGGGGGTCCCAGTAGTGAAAACCTTGAGGGACTTCAGAGATCCCCCAGTCCTCACCTTCCCTGTGCCTAACAGGGACGTGGGAGCTAGAAAGCTGGTGTGACTCCCCCAAGATCCCAGGAGGAAGGGAATCCCCCAGGCCCAGCCCAGCCTGGATTCCTGCCCCTTCTCCCTCCCTGCCTCTTAGCTCCTTACCTCACCTGAGGGCTGCACAATGGAGACCTCACATCTCTGCCTTCCTGCTACCATCTCACACTCAGCCTTGGTCACATCCCTGTCTCTCCCTGGGATCAGATTTTAGTTTATCTTCCCTTCCTTCCCTCCTTCCTTCCTTCCTTCCTTCCCTCCTTCCTTCCCTCCTTCCTTCCTTCCTTCCTTCCTTCCTTCCTTCCTTCCTTCCCTCCCTCCTTCCTCTCCTTCCTTCCTTCCTTCCTTCCTTCCTTCCTTCCTTCCTTCCTTCCTTCCTTCCCTCCTTCCTTCCTTCCTTCCTTCCTTCCTTCCTTCCTTCTTTCCCTCCTTCCTTCCTTCCTTCCTTCCTTCCTTCCTTCCTTCCTTCCTTCCTTCCTTCCTTCCTTCCTTCCTTCCTTCCTTCCTTCCTTCCTTCCTTCCTTCTTTCCCTCCTTCCCTCCTTCCTTCCTTCCTTCCTTCCTTCCTTCCTTCCTTCCTTCCTTCCTTCCTTCACTTTCTCCTTTATTCCTTTGCTTTCTTTGTTCAATCATTTTCATTATTTTCTTTCTTAATTTCTTTTTTCCTCCCTTCTTTATTTCTTTTTTCTTTTCCTTCCTAGTTCTAATTCTTTATTTCTCTCTTTTTAAATCATGATTCCCATTTTCTTTCTTTTTTACTCTGTTCCTTTCTTTTTTCCTTTTTTATGTTATTTTTTCACTCTGTCCTTGGTCCTTTTTCTTCCCCTTTTCTTCTGCTCTTCCTTTGTTTAATTGTCTTTCTCTCTCTCTGTCTCTCTCTCTGTCTCTCTCTCTGTGTCTTTTATTTTATCAATTTAAGTTAAAATAATGTGGAAGACAGAAACAGCAAAGCAAACTTTCAGGAGACTGAAATATCCACACCAGGAGCCTGGGAATCTTCTTTCATAAAAGGCCAATGTAACCACCACTAGGTTCCAGATTCCCACACTCAGCAGCCCTGTAGCCTCAAGGCAAACACTGTACCTGCCCGGACTAAGGCTAAATGCTCGGCCTGGATGGCCAGACTCCTGTCCCCCACTGACAGCTGCCTGAAGACCCTTCCCCCATAGCCTCTTCCTACACATGCTCCTCAGACTTCCCAGATCAGCACTGAAGCCAAAATCAGTGCAAAAGGGATCAAGGCCTCCCTATCTGGCCTGCCCTGTAGACAGCCAGATCAGCTTCCCCAACAGGGAAACCTTGCTAGGTCCAGTGGACAGAGCCCTGGCTTGGGAACTGGACCCCAAGGTGTCCTTGTCCCTCTCAGCTCAAGCCTGGTGCAGTAGAGAGGTTTCTACATTTAGAGGTCACACCTCTCTGGTGCTGGGGCCCTGTGGGAACTAGGTCAGGCCCTCCTCACAGCTCTGAGCCTCAGCTTTCTGATCTGGAGAATGCGGATGAGAACTCTCCCACTGCCTTTTCCTATGGGTCTGTGGGGAAGAAAATGGTGCCTAACATTTAAAGTCATGAGTAAATGGGAACTGATGTCACTCCAAGACAAGAGGCAGTCCAGGAGAAAGAGAACCTGGGCCTGGAGAGGGAGAGTCCCTGTCTCTCCTGTCTCCCTCCCCCTGACATTCATTCACACCCTCAGAGTAGAAACTGAAGCAGCCATTCTCCTCCCTGCCCTCTCCCTGGGGCTCTGCTATACCGATTGTCCTGTTGTCTTGGACCATCGTTACACTCTACACAGCATCTGCAACAGAAGGACCAGGCTGGCTGGGACTGGGGCTAGGGCTCTCTGTCTAGCCCAGCATCAGGCAGGGAAGAGATTAAATTCCAGAATCACAGAATACCAGGAGGGGAGGTAGCTCAGAGGCTGGCTAGGCTAACATTACCACACTGACATTGGCACATGAAAGCACAGAGACTGAGAGGGAGAGAAAACAGGAAATCCCAGCCTGTGTCTATGCTGGGAGGCTGCTTTCCCTGCCCTGCCCAGGAAAAAGGCATCTGTTTCCCAGCCCTGGGCCCAGATGCAGGGCACTTAATGCACCCCTCTCCCATACCCTCACTTGGGGGATGCAGGCCTCCTGCCCCCAGCACTCACAGGACACATTGAGTTGGATGGTTCTCTCTGAATTCAAACGGCCTCCAGGAAGGGTCACCTGACAGGTGATGTTGGTGCCATGATGCTGGGGCCCAGGGATGAAGAGGAGCTCTGAGGAGTGGGGGGGCCCAGAGCTTTGTGTCATGGAGGAAAGGGCAGCCCCCATCCAGGAGAATGTGAGGGACCTGTTTTCCCCACAGACCCAAGGAAATGTACACTTCAGAGTCACTGGGCTCCCCGACTCTAGTACCTCTGGAATAGAGATGTCTGGTTTCTGGATCAAGTCTGGAGAGGAGAAAGACAGTGAGCCCTGGGCTGGGGAGGAGAATTAGACCACATGTGTCCTCCCAGATGCTGGTACCTCCCCCACCTTTAAGGTCCCTACAGTGTTCCTCTCATAGTATGACCCCATTCAGGCCCCTGCTCCTCACCAGCCTTCTGGGAATCCCCTGTCATCCTCAGGGCCCATTTCACTCAGATTTTAGTTCAAGAGAAAATTTTATTAAACACCATAGACAACAAACTCTTCATTTTTTCATGAGGGGAAATTAAGTCCCAGAGAAGGAGTGAAAAATTATGCAGTAAAATGCCCTTAAGAGAGTCAGTCAGAAATGTGAGGTTTCAATCTCCTTCCCTTCACTGCAGCCCCAGAGTTCTTTCCAGCACAGCCATGGCCCCTCTCAGCCTTGCCTGGGGTCCTGGATCCTCACAAAGAGGACTGAACCATGATCCCTCCCCTTGGCAGCTCTGGAGCCTCAGGCAGGGACTTCACCCCCTCCCCTGGGTCTGTCCCTCCCCCCTGAGCGGGTTCCCCACCTTTCCCCATGTTCTATCACCCCTGCCATGGGGAGGTTCAAGGTCCTACCTGTCACATTCACATAAAGTGGGTACTTGGGGTAACTGTATTTCTCATATCCATAGCCAAGACAGAAGAAGTATCTCCCCCTGTCTGAGAACTGGGTGTCTGTGATGATCAGAGAGCAATTCTTCCTGCTGGGGTCCCCAAGGAGACTGAATCTCCCCCGGGCTCTGTCCTCCACACTCCGCCTTGGGTCATTGGTGGCCACAGGCTTTTGATAATAAATGTCAGCCCCTGCTCTGAACCAATAACCATAAACTGTGTTGTAGCTGTTGGCTGATAATTTGGAGTGTTCGAAGGCACAGGAGATGTGGGCACACATCCCCTCCTGCACTGTCACCGAGGGCTGCACCTCCAGGCTCTGGCACAGGGACCCTGAGGGCAGACAGAGGCCTGGTCAGCATCTTGTCACCCCTCAGACCAGCCTCCCTCTGCCCCAGCCACACTCACCTTCCCAGAGCAGGGGCAGCAGCAGCAGCAGAAGCAGCAGCAGCATCTGGGAGACAGGAGAGAGGCAGGTTGTGTGGGGAGCTGTGTCACTCCCTGAACACCATGGCTCCCTCTGGCCATCTGTGTCATGCTCAGGGCAAAGAGGAAGATGTAAGAGGAAGCCCTTGTGTGGAGAGAGGGAGGTCAGTCCTCAGAGGAGGAAGCCCTGTCCTCTTCCCCCACTGGGCTCCTGGACTCCTTGGCTGGGCTCAGTGGGGAGGGGCCTCCTGTCTTCGGCCAGCTCAAGGGACAGGCAGTACTCAGGGGCTGGGGGAGGGCAGGTCTGCTGCACAGGCTGGGCCCTGGATGTTGTAGGGAATAGTGTGTCTATATGGGTGACAGGGGCAGTGCCCAGGGCCTGGCCCAGAGCAGGGGCTACCCATGACCCACTGTTGCCCCATCCTGTGCAGGCCAACCTTGGATCAGGAGCAGGTGAGCTGAAATCTGGGTCCTTTCTCCTGTCTGAGCCTCAGTTTTCCCTTCTGTGAATGGGAGAGTAACAACACCTCCCTCTCAGTCTTGTTGTGAGGATCAATTGTGGTATTTGTCAAGTGTTTGTCAGACCTTGAATTACTGCAGAAGTGCTGGTGAATTCTATTGTTACTCCAGTCTCCTCTAAGATCTCTCTAATCCAGCTACACTGGCCAGTTTAGGCA
This sequence comes from Gymnobelideus leadbeateri, assembly GCA_011680675.1. Taxonomy (NCBI): domain Eukaryota; kingdom Metazoa; phylum Chordata; class Mammalia; order Diprotodontia; family Petauridae; genus Gymnobelideus; species Gymnobelideus leadbeateri. Next base: position 7,103 of record WOXC01007308.1, on the reverse strand, counting down.
TGGCATTCCATCTCCCATCTCCAGACCTTTGCCCTGGCTGTGCTCCATTCCTAGAAGCCTTTCCCTCCTTATTTCCTTTCTCTTGCCTTGAACCCAGCCTTAGCTCCAATGCCTCCTCTTGTTCCTCTTTCCATTTATTTTCTCCTGCTCTCCTTCCCTCTGCTAAGTACCTGGTTATTGATTTGGAGTCATTCCCATTAAAATGAACATTCCTGGTCGGTGGGGGCTGGTTTTGCCTTGCTTGGTGTCCTCAGGCCTTGTCCCAATGCCTGATACACAGTAAGCACTTAATAAATGCTGGCTGCCAGTTCTCTTTATCTGGATTCCTGAGGTCTTTGCCCACAGTGTTTCCCTGGATTCACTTTTCCTTGCTGCATCAGTTGTGTCTGATCTTCCTCTGCTTCTCTGTTTGCCCATCTCCACAGAAGCACCATCTCTCAGGATTCTCTTCCCACATCCTTCAGTCAGATTCCCTGTCCCTCTGGGTCCCCACTGTCCCTTTCCTTGTGGTGGTGACAGTATCAGCCCCACCATGGCTTTGGTTATGGATGTTCTGGTAGCTCTGGGACCTTTCTGTCTTTTATCTCCTTGGGATGCAATTTCAGGGAAAACAGTTGGCAGCTCATAGGTGCAGGTTAGGGACTGTTCTCCAAGCTGTCAGTTACAAACCTTGCAATGACTTATGAAGGGACTCCTCTGTGGCAGGCAGTGTGCAGGGCCTGCTGATTCAGAGACAAGGCAGAATTTCCTGCCCTCAGGGAGCTTACTGTCAGCTCAGGACAGGAGGAAGATAAGCTCATGCAGAGCCCAGTAAAAAGCTCTTCTGGGCTCCCTCTGCCAGCTCCCTCTCATCACACTGACAGCTGAGGGTGTGTGGGGAGAAGTGGAGCACTGTACCTGGGCTCTCCCTCTGGTGCCCCCACCACCCTGTGCTTTAGGTACCAAGCTAGGCGTCCTCCAGGCCCTCCCCAGCTTGGAGGCTTCCAGCCCTGGGCTGCCTCCTGGTGCAGAGGTCAGTCCTGTCTCTGACTCTCATTCAGTGCCTTGTGGGAACATCTGCCTTCATCCAAGGGCTGAAGGTCCTAGAATGCCTCCAAACTGACTAATGACTTATCCATACATTGTGGGGAGTGTAGAGGAAAGTCCCTTATTACCTGCCTTACTCTGGTACTGAGTGTTTGCTGGATTCACTCCTAGAGTCTGGGCCTCCTGTGATTAATGGGTAAGAGGCTGGAATCCCCCCCCCCCCCCACAACATATCTACATGTAAATATGGAGATTGATGCCTGCTCAGCAAAGGGAAGATGGAGGCATCCCTGTGGAGATGACACCGCTGATCAAGTAGGGATCCTGCAAAGTCCTGTTCCATTCTCTATTTGTAGGAACTCCTATACTGCATTATTTGTGCATATCTCCACCTAAAGGTGGCCTTGTTTTATATTGTGTCTGGAAGTGCAATGTAATTTCCCTTCTTCTTTCCCTTGACATGATTTTATTGACTCAACCACTAAAACTACAGCAGGGGGTGAAGATGCCTGTGTGATGGAAAGATCAGGGATCTGGGCATTCACTTGTCTCCTTTTCTGTCTCTATTTGAAAGTGTTATTACAGATGATGCTGGTGGGGATTCCTTGCAGCAAATCCTGTTTTTCTAGCCCTTGGTTGGGCCTAGATAGATAACAAGATAGAGATACAAAGCTTATGCACATACATATTTTATGTGAATCCCATGGGTAACAAGTAATTCTTTTTTTTTTCTATTACTGTTTATTTACAAAATTGGGGAGATTCACTTTTAGGAGAACAGTTTTTAAGCTTGTTTTTCCTCATCTCTTCCACTTTTAATAAATTCAAGTAATTGAACAAGCAAAATCAAAGAGTAGCTTTGTGTATTGAGTATTCACATAGGAGGACAATTGAGAAATAGATGGGGGAAGTGTGGAATGGAGGATCTGGAAGAAAATCAAAGAAGGGAGCAAGGAGAGTATTTCTCTCTCACACTAAAGACTTCCTGGACAATAAAGGCAAGGAAATATCAGTATATTGGTTAGTCAGGTCACAAGCCTGACATAGAGGCAGGAGATGGCAATAAGGAGGGATTTCAGCTCTACATATCTCCTGGATCTCTCTTGATGTCTCTCTGTCTCTCTTTCTCTGTATCCCTCTTTCTCTTTCTTCCTCTCCCTCTGTCTTTCTCTTTTTTCTCTCTTTATGTGTGTGTCTCTCTCTATCTGTCTCTGTCTGTGTCTCTCTCTGTCTCTCTGTCTCTGTCTGTCTCCCTCTCTATCTTTCTGTCTCTTTCCCTCTGTCTCTATCTCTCTCTGTGTCTCTCTCTGTCCTTCTGTCTCTCTCTGTCTCCCTCTGTCATCTCTGTCTTTCTCCTCTCACTGATTTTGTTCCTTTAACACACATACACACACAAACACACACACACACACACTCACACACACACGCCCATACAACGGTGCACACACAAAGAAGAAGCAATGCATTACTGATTGGTTTCTGGTCTTCTCTTTCAAAGGGGAGATGAAAGAATCCTCTTCTGGAGCCGATGGCACAAGAAAGGGAGGAAATGTTTGCTGGTGTGAAAATGGTGAGAGCCCTAGAGGAGAGCGATCCCTCTACCTGAAAGCCTGTGGTAGAGAAGCAGAGGCCACCTGGGCATAGGCCAGACACTTACTAGGGAGATTTCAAAGGGTTCAGAGGATAGCCAGCCTGGACCCCAGGTAATAGACTGGCCAGTCTCCAAGGTGGTCAGCCCAGGAAGGAAGCAGGACATTTCAGAATGAGATGCTGAAGATACCAAGGGACAAAAAATGGGATTTACCTAAAAGACAAATGTACATGGAAATGGAGATTTAAAAATAAAGAAAGAAATATGCAGAAGGAAGAAGCAAGGTTCAGGAAGATAACTGAGCAGTGTCGACCACACTGTAAAAATAGTTAGGACTGCTCAGGTTCAGAGGGAGCAGAAGGTGGGGGGGGGGTCTCCTAGGTCTGATGATCCATGTTCTAAGCTTCCTTCCTGCTCTGAGGCTGGACAAAGAGCCAGGGATGAGGGCTCAGATAGAGATTTAAATCAAGGCTCCATTTCCACTGTGACCATGACTTGAGAAACACTAAACAGACCTTATCCCAGTGAAACTTCACAGAAACCCAGGGAGGGAGGCCCTTGAGTGTTTCTCTTTCCTTTTTATAGATGAAGAAAATGAACCTCAGACACATTAACAATTTATTAGCCTCTTGTCACTTGGTAGGAGGGTCCCACAGATGGCCTGTGAAGCCCTGCTTCTGGGCAGGGACCAGCCCTCTGACCCCAGACCACAGCCCAAGGCCCAGCTCATCAGGTCAGAAGGCCTGGGGATGAGCCTCCGGGGGGCGGGGGCGGAGGGTCTGAGTTGCTAAGGGCCAGAGCTGGGAGAGAGGAGGCTGAGAGGGCAGGCCAGGAGGAGGCCCGTCTTGCTGGGGAAGCTTGGGAAGGCTCCAGGCCCATGGAGACCCAGCTGAGAAACATGGCAGCCCCATGAGCTAACTCCATCCTAGGCTGCTGGAAAAGAGGCCCTTGGTCTGGAATGAAGGAAGGGATGGCCCAGATGTCCTGGCTCTGATCTAACACATGGGAGCTGGGATCATGTTTGGGTACCAGGATTCAGTAAGGACTGTGGTCCTCTGGGGCTCATTGAGAGGAGGGAGCTTAGGTGTGGAAAGGCCTTGAGATCATGCCATGGGCCAGTCAGTGGAAAGGCCTGGTGCCGTTTAGAGGGAGAAGAGGAGACCCAGGGGGAACCTGAGAACTGTCTTCTAGTCCTGGAGGTTGGTGCTGTAGCTGGAGGGACAGACTTGACTTGCTGGGTCCCTGAGGGCAGAACTGGGGTCATTGAGTGCAAGGAGCAGGAGGCAGGTCTGGACTAGGTTGAAGGTAAAGAGAGCCATCACAGAGCTGACTGGGCAGCTTCTGGAGCTGGTGGCTGCTCCCTCCCTAGGGGCTTCCTGTGGGAGAAACAGGCCTAGTGTTGGCCACAGTTGGAAGAGCCAGGGGCTTAAGGTCAGGGGGTGGGTAGTCAGGGGTGACCCCAGGGAGCATTTCTGGGAAGAAACATGAGGAAGGGTTTGGAGCAGTGAGTAAGGGGCGTGAAAAGCCATGGGCTTGTGGGTCAGAGGTCAGACACACACACCTGATGCAATAGAGCCAGGTGAGGCCATAGGTGAGGAGAAAGCTGGCCCCATGAGGGCTCCCCTGAGTAGTGTCAACATTAGGGGCCAAGAGCTGTGTTCCTGGGCAGGGTAGGTTATGGGAGAGAGAGAGAGAGATGGGGGCTGGTGAGAGGGGGCTTTCTGTCGGCCAGGCCTCAGTTCTAGCCATCCAGTCTCATTACCTCTCAGGAAGCCAGTGGCCCCCTTTAGTTTTCAAGGCCCAGGGCTACCAGTCCTTTCTCCAGGGGTGGGACATAGTGACCAGCCCAGTGGGCACAGGGTCCAGGCTCTGATAACTTCCTTCTATATCTCTTTCCACCTGTTTCTAGTGGTTTTTGTGTGCTCAAATACCCCCAGACTTCATCAGTGGATTAGGGGACACTGTAAGCAAAGCATCCTGGGGTGTCAGCCAACCTTGTGGGAATCCCCAGTCTGATGTCTCCTTGGGGAAAGGATGTAGAGATGAAGCCTGTTGTGTTACAAACTACAGTCTCCTGGCTTAGACTCCTGACTCCTAAACTGGGCTCTTCCCAGGACATCTCCCTGGCCTCCATCAGAAACCTCTGACCCCTTGCACCATAGCTCTTTCCAGTGGCCTTAACTTGCCCCCTGAATCAGCCCTCTTCCAGCTCTCCCTTCCTTCATGTGCCTGGGCCATCTAAGCTGGCATCAACCAGACACTGAGACTGTCCTCCCTATGGCGGATCCTCACCTCACAGGAGAGACTGAGGTTGTGGCTGGGCTCCACCTTCACCCTCAGGCTGTTGTTGGCCTAGAGCCTGGACCTCTTTTTTTTCTCTCTCTCTTTTTTTATTTTTTAATTTATATTATTCATTTCCACAAGATTTTGAGCTTCAAATTTTCTCCCCAATTTTCCCTACTCACTACCCCAAAACTTGGTTCTCATTGAATATCACCTCCCCCAATCTACTTTCTCCCATATCTTCTCCCATACCCCCTCCACCTTTCCAGTAGGGCATGGTGGATCTCTATGCCCCAGTGCCAGTATATCTCATTTCCCAATTACATGTAAAATAATAGGAATATGTATATATACATATATATATAAATTTATATATATAAATATGTATATATTTAAAATATATTATTAAATATTATTAAATATATATTTATATACATATATAAATATATAAAAATATATGTAAATATATATTTAATATTTGATATATTTAAATAAATATATATTTAAAAATATATTATTAAATATTATTAAATAAATATTTAAAAATTTGATTTTAAATCTTTGAATGCTAGATTCTTGACCTTCCTCTCTTGTCAATCACCCTCACCATGAAGATAAGCAATTCAATATAGGTTCTACATGTGTAGCTATGCAAAACATTTCCATAGTGGATATATTGTGAAAGACTGACTATATTTCCCTCTATCCTATCCCACCCCAACTTGTTCAATTGTCCATTTTGACCCTGTCCGTTTTCAAAAGTGTGTGCTTCCAACTTTCCTCCCCCACTACCCTGCCTTCCCTTCCATTATCCCCCTTCTCTTCCCCTTCCCCTCTACCCTCCTATAGGGTGAGATACCCTATTTAGTGTGTATGTCATTCCCTCCCTAAACCAAATTCAATGAGAATAAGTTTGGCTCATTCCCTTTTGCCTCCCTGTTCTTCCTCTCCATTGTAACAATTTTCCCCTTCCTCTTCTATATGAGATAATTTACCTCATTTTGTCTCTACCCATCTCCACTCTTTATATTCCCCTCTCACTTCTCAATTTCACCTTTTAAGTATCATCCCTTCCTATTAAATTCGACCTGTGCCCTCTATCTACATATACCTGTAAACATATATACACACATTCACATATTTATTCATATGCCCATATATCCTCCTATATAGACATATATGTATGTATACACATATACAACATATACATATAAATACATACATGCACACACACACACATATATATATTCATAAATTACAGTTGTTGTTTTTCCATGTAGGAATATAAATAGTTCACCTTTGATAAGTTCCTTTTGACTTCTTTTCCTTATTTACCTTCTCATGCTTCTCTTGCTTCTTGTAACTGAATGTCAAATTTTCTATTCAATTTTGTTTTTTTCATTAAGAATGTGTGAAATTCCTCTATTCCACTGAATGACCATGTTTTCCCCCAGAAAGATGATACTCAGTTTTGCTGGGTAGGTGATTCTTGGTTTTAATCCCAGCTCCTTTGACCTATGGAAGATCATATTCCAGGCCCTTGCATCCCTCAGTGTAGAAGCAGCGAGAGCCTGTGTTATCCTGATGGTGTTTCCACAATATTCAAATTGTTTCTTCCTGGTTGCTTATAATATTTTCTCCTTAAGGGGTGGAGTCAAGATGGCAGAGAAGAAGCAGCATTTCCTCAAAGCTCCAGCTCCCACCACTCCCAATCCATGTAAAAGGGGACCCTCAACAAACTATGGAGCTATAGAACCCACAAGATGACACAGAGAAGGTAACCTGCTGCTGAGGACAGCCCAATAGGCTGGCTAGGAGGGGCTAGTACAGCAGTGTTGGAGCCAGACCCAGGCATGTGTGAGTCTGAGGTTTTACCCAGAAGGCAGCCAGACCAGTAGCTGGCTGGAGGTGCTCCAGAACACCAGCAGTTGTGGCAATTCCAGAATTACCAACACATAGATGCCAAGGACAAAGTGAGAAGTCAGTGTGGTATGGACTTTGGGACCCACTAGTTGGGAGAGGGTATCAGCCTCTTCCCCCAGGGGGAAGAAGCCAAGGAGGAGCCATGGTGCAGCCCGCCACATTACAGCTTCAGGCTAGTGCCTTAGGACTGTAAGGGGAGCTGGTGATCAGTCTTGGGGGTAATCTCAATGACTAGAAATAAAATATACTTTTATTAATTATTTCCTCTGCTCAATGAAAA